>JAWQEG010000168.1:5000-51657 GCA_033782935.1 Petrolisthes cinctipes
TCCCCTCTATCTTTTCCTCCCTCCCTCTCCTCCCAAATTATACACCACTCGGACAGCAGAGGAGAAGAGGAAGAGGAGGAGGAGGAGGGAAAAGAAGGGTTGTGTGGGGGGACGAAACGTGAGAGAGAGAGAGAGAGAGAGAGAGAGAGAGAGAGAGAGAGAGAGAGAGAGAGAGAGAGAGAGAGAGAATAAATGATTAAGGGAGAAATTGGATGCGACGAAAATAAACGAAAATGAGGTAAATGTGAAAAGGGAAAGGCAGAATGTTGAGGAGAGTAAGAGTAAGAGAAGAGAAAGGAGGAGGGGAGAAGAAGAGAAGGGAAAGAAGGAGAGAATTTAGAGAGAAAGGGAAAAGAGAAGGAGAGAAGGGGGAAAAGATGCGAGAATGAAGAAATAAGGGGGAGAAGAGGAGAGAAGGGAGAGAAAAGGAGAGAATGGAGAGAAGGGGAGCTACAACAGTATCTCCTCCATCAAGCGGTCATAACTCTCTCTCTCTCTCTCTCTCTCTCTCTCTCTCTCTCTCTCTCTCTCTCTCTCTGAAATACCCACTCACCCCTCCCATCCCTACACACACACACACACACACACACACACACACTTCCTCCCTCCTCTCTTCTCCCTCTCTCTCTCTCCACACACACTTCCTCCCTCCTCTCTCTCTCTCTCTCTCTCTCTCTCTCTCTCTCTCTCTCTCAGCAATACCCACTCCCCCACCCCCCCCACCATCCCTACACACACACACACACACACACACACACACACACACACACTTCCTCCCTCCTTCCTCTCTGCCTCTTTCCCCCAGCTTGTGAAATTATGGAGGGTGTTGTTCTGGGAAGGGAGGGGGTAATACGTGGAAGGGAGTGAGGCTGCCAAGTATGTATGTATGTATGTACGTACTGTGTCTTCCCTTCCCTTCCCTTGACCTTCCTTCCCACTCCCTGCCCTTCCTTTCCTTCCCCATCCCTCCCTCCTTACTCCCTGCCCTTCCTTTTCTTCCCCATCCCTCCCCCCCAACTCCCTGCCTTCCCTTCCCTTCCCCACTCCCTTTCCCCCCCCACTCCCTGGCTTCCCTTTCCTTCTCCCTCCCTCCCTCCTTACTCCCTGCCCTTCCTTTCCTTCCTTCTCCCTCCCTCCTTACTCCCTGCCCTTCCTTTCCTTCCCCATCCCTCCCCCCCAACTCCCTGCCTTCCCTTCCTTTCCCCATCCCTCCCCCCCAACTCCCTGCCTTCCCTTCCCTTCCCCATCCCTCCCCCCCAACTCCCTGGCTTCCCTTCCCCATCCCTCCTTCCTTACTCCCTGGCTTCCCTTTCCTTCTCCCTCCCTCCTTACTCCCTGCCCTTCCTATCCTTCCCCACTCCCTTTCCCCCCCACTCCCTGCCTTCCCTTCCCTTTCCCCCCCACTACCTGCCTTCCCTTCCCCACTCCCTGCCTTCCCTTCCCTTCCCCACTCCCTTTCCCCTTTCCTTCCCCACTCCCTGCCTTCCCTTCCCTTCCCCACTCCCTTTCCCCCCCACTACCTGCCCTCCCTTCCTCCTTACTTCTCCCTCCCCTCCCTTTCCTTCCCCCTCCCTCCTTATACCTATTTTCTTCCACACTATACCTGCCTCCCTTCTGTTGCTGTCTGGTTCCCCCCTTCTTCCTTACTTTACCTGCCTGCCTGCCTGCCTTTTCTCACTCTATACCCCCCCCCCCCCTCCCTTCATGCATGCTCACCCACCAACCTACCTACCTACACTATATTTCTACTTACCTACCTACACTATTTTTCTACTTACCTACCTACCTACCTAGCTACTCACATTCTTACCTATACCTACCTACCTACTCACTCACTTTCTTACCTATGTACCGTTTATCTATTATATACTTACACCTACCTACCTACCTACCTAACTACCGATCACTCTGTATTATGTATTCATTTGTATCCTTGTCATTTTTTTGTGGCCTTTCTGTAAAACTCCAATCCTTTTCTCAAGTTATTTCCAAGTAGGTTTTGCTTCGTATCCTTTTAGTATTTCCAACAGTTACCTCCATATTTCCGAGAGCCCCCTGCCTGCCTGCCTGCCTGCCTGCCTGCCTGCCTGCCTTTCCCTCAGCAGTGCATGGTCAGGGTCAGTCTGGGATTTGCTTCTCATTTCCCAGAGGTCCAGTTTACAAGACGCTGCAGTGGAAGGAGGTCTGCATGTACGAGTCTCAAGATGGTGCTGGTGGTGGAGGTGGTGGAAATTGTTTGTGGTGGTCAATGGTTTCTTGGTGGTGGTTGTGGTTGTGGGGGAAGTAGTAGTTAGTGGTGGTGGTGGTGGTGGTAGTTTGTGGTGGTGGTGGTGGTAGTTGTTTGTGGTGGAGGTGGTGGTGGTGGTAGTTGTTTGTGGTGGTGGTGGTGGTAGTTGTTTGTGGTGGAGGTGGTGGTGGTGGTAGTTTGTGGTGGTGGTGGTGGTGGTAGTTGTTTGTGGTGGAGGTGGTGGTGGTGGTAGTTGTTTGTGGTGGTGGTGGTTGTGGTGGTGGTGTTGCTGGTTTGTCATGATGGTGGTGTCAAGATTAAGGTGTATCGTATCTGTGTTGGTGGTTGTGGTGGTGGTGGTGGTAGAAGGTGTTTATGGCTCTGTTGGTGATGGTAGCCTTGTGGTGGTGATGGTGGTAATGGTGGCAGGAAGGTGTCATGATGGTGGTGATGGTGGTAATGGTGGCAGGAAGGTGTCATGATGGTGGTGATGGTGGTAATGGTGGCAGGAAGGTGTCATGATGGTGGTGATGGTGGTAATGGTGGTAGGAAGGTGTCATGGTGGTGTTGTCTGGTGTTTATGAGGTAAAGGGAGCTGGGTGGAGATCGGCCAACTAATCTTCCCGTGTAGTTCACTTTCTGTCCCTGAAGGATACAGTAACGTGAGGGTAAATAATGTGTAATGGTGAGCGAGGTATCCCCTTACATAATTATTTACTTTAAGTGGATGATCTCTTGTGGTTAGATTGAAGGGGTACTGAAACCTCCAATCTATGCCAGGAAACGGACGATACCTTATTGATGCATCGCACGTAAATTACAACTCCAATTTCACCCCCTCCCCCTCCCCCCCCCCCCTGCCCCTCGTCCCTCTCACAAATACCACGATGCCTTGACATAGACAGATATAAATATATAGAACTAGAAAAAATTGTTAGATTGATTGATAGAGCCAAAATGAGTGATGTATGATCCATCAGCTGAAAGTGATGTAGATAGATTGACTTATAGAGACAGATTCAGTGGTTACCGGTATATAGATATTATTTCAACTGGTTGTCTTACCTCCACACTATTTGTTTAAGTTAAAAATATACATGTATTGATGGATAGAAATAATCTGCGAACACGAAGAGACAGATTTACAAAAAGAAGTGCAGACCGTGGGTAGTGGGTGTATAGTCATATAGATACATAGATTTATCCATCTAAACATGAATGTAATATAGACAACGTAAAGAAGAAATTATTATATAAATTATCAGGGCTTTTATTCCTTGTGTTATATAAAATCTTCTGGTGATAGCCAAGTAGCTTATTATGTATAAGACAATTTGCTCTTTATTGGTTTATCGATTTCGTTTTTATTTTCAAGACGTGAGAATCGTTTCCCTCTTACAAGAAATATAATTGTCTGGCTTTAGTGAGAGAGTATTGTGTACACGTGTAGTTGTGTTGCAGTAGTAAACGTGTACATGTGCATTTGTGTGGTGAAGAGGGTGCGTGTGCGTGTATGTGCATGTGCGTGCACAAGACAGCAGCAGCTGACACCTCTCTTCCTGTATACCGTCTCACTGATACACAATGACTGATATTACCCACTATTACACCGCCACCCTTTTAGTTCTCACACGTCACACCGGACGCTTCTCCTATCATCATGCTATCATCCTTGTTCTGACCCTCATCTTCTTCCTCAGTGTTCATCTTGTCCTTCGTTGGTATTGTACCCCTACGTACGTGTTACTTCTCACTCACTTTTTTAGATGCTTGTTTGATATTGTTACTGTTGCATTTCCATGTTCATCTTGTTCTTTATTTTGGTTTCTTAAGTGTTCCTATGTGTTTATTTTACATCTTTTTTTTTTATGATTTCTTTGTTGTCCTTTGATGATGCATCTCTATGTGGTACTTGTATACAAAGATGACCAAAAATACACTACTTTTAATGTAGATATTTTATTCATCTCCATGTTACAAGTTTATAAGTTTTCATTGCACAATTTATTTTTGCATTCCAAGTAGGACCTGAGAAACTAAAGAATAACTGTAAAACCAAAGAAAATGAATAAATATAAAATACTACTGTGTATCTTCCTTTGGTCCACCCAATGAATTATGTAGGTAATATACTAATAATACCCAACTTGTGTGCTTAGATATTATTTGTTACCTATATAATATGCTAGTTATAAATTATATTCGTATGTTAAGCTTGTTCTCTACCTTAACATAATTATCTTGAGGCTACTAAAGTGATTCTAAACACTTGCCCTACATAATTTTGTTCTGTAAGTTATTTATTGTGGTCATGTGGGGATTACAGTCGAAAATATATATATATATATAATATATATTATTATCTCCTGAGTATGCTAAATATCTGAATGGACAATCTGCTGGCTTCCTTTATTTGGATGCAATATTTACCTTCTTATAAATTATATGGTGTATTGTATTGCCTCAAACCACAAAGGAACAGAATTACTACAGAGTAACTTTAACATTGGTGTAGGTATTTCTTATATATATATATATATATATATATATATATATATATATATACTGTACTGTATTTTACATTATATTATGTGTTATGCTCTGTTGCACAAGGTAGATAGATATAGATAAGTAGGTAGATAGATTAGAAATATAGGTTGTTGATGTGAGATGCTATTATTGTTGAAATTGCCGTAGATACAATTTCCTGTCTGTATTTTCCATTATCCCTGCACCGTAAATTTATGTCCTATCAAGTGTGATCATTATCCTGCCTTGAGTGTGTGTTTAGGTACATCTCTTATCTGCTGAGGTGATGCTAGAATTATTGAAATGGAAGATTGTAATAATAATATTCGAGTATTAACGCCACTTTATTTTTGACATGAGGTGGAGAGTGGGTATTTGTTATATAATTGAAATGGGTATTTTTTATATATAGTGGAAAGTGGGCATTTTTTATATAAAGTGGAGAATGGGTATTTTTTATATGAGGTGGAGAGTAGATATTTTTGACATGAGGTGCAGAGTGGGTATTTATTTTGTTATAAAGTGGAGAGTGGATATTTTTTTTTTATAAAGTGGAGAGTGGGTATTTTTATATAAAGTGGAAAGTGGGTATTGTTTACACGAGATGGAGAGTGGGTATTTTTAACATGAGGTGAAGAGTGGGTATTTTTAATATGAGGAGGAGAGTGGGTATTTTTGACATGAGGAGAGTGGGTATTTTTAATATGAGGAGGAGAGGGGGTATTTTTAATATGAGGAGGAGAGTGGGTATTTTTAATATGAGGAGGAGAGTGGGTATTTTTAATATGAGGAGGAGAGGGGGTATTTTTAATATGAGGAGGAGAGTGGGTATTTTTAATATGAGGAGGAGAGTGGGTATTTTTCTGCAGGGTAAAAGTTGTCAATTATTGTCTCTTCCTTCTTTCCTTCCTTCGGCTGCTCCCTTTAGTATGGTGGGCACAGTGAATCATCCATCTCCTTCTGTCCCCTGCAACCTTCTCCAACGTCACATCAACCAACCACACCACATCTTTCCTTATACTACATCCATGCATAAATATCCTACTTCACATCATCCAATCACACTTACACATCCTTCCTTATACTACATCCATGCATAAATATCCTACGACACATCAACCAACCACCTACACATCCTTCCTTATACTACATCCATGCATAAATATCCTACTTCACATCATCCAATCACACTTACATATCCTTCCTTATACTACATACATGCATAAACATCCTACGTCACATCAACCAACCACACTTGCATATCCTTCCTAAAACCACAACAATAACCCTCCTATTTGGCTTTCCTTCGTCTTCTCCTAATGTCTCTATCCTCAGCAGAATAACCCTCATCACTTCTCTGTACATGTTCCCCCTCCTCCTCCCACACACATACTGTACACACACACATCTCAACAACCGTGCAAAGTACATTTCAATTACTTGGACTTATATAGCTAACCCATGGGTGACGGTGTGTGTGTGTGTGTGTGTTGATGGTGACATGGACTTCGATTAATGGCTTAAGGTGGTAATTCTTTTTTGGTACATTGGAGTGCCTTGATTCCTCCAAAGTATGCCAGGAAACAGGACCAGATGAACGAATATAATGGTGTTCTGTTGCTTGAAAGAATTTGTAGGATTCAGTTGCTCCAGATTTACCAACACAAAATTTCCCCCTTAAGGCAAATTTTGATATTCTTATAAAACAGAGTCTATCAATTAATAATATATATCCAGTGTGATGTAATGACTACTGACTTGGTTGTAGGTTATACCACAGTGGCCTAACTTAGATTTCCATGCTGAGCAGACAATTATTACACGAATTTATTATGGTATTACAATCTCCGTCAATCCTCCTTCCAATTATTTCTCTCCGTTATGGATCAATTAACTATAAGGTGTATGCAGACAGATACACTCAGGATTAAAGTCATGTCCTCTACCACCAGGGGTCAGAGTAATGCCTTGGAATTTAGTGCAGTATGTGTATGTATATTTTTCATCATCCATTAAGGGGATATTATACATTCGGTACATTGGAGCGTCTTGATTCCTCCATAGCATGCCAAGAAACAAGTCCAGGTTGACAAAAGTAATGGTATCCTGTTGCTTGGCATGATTTGTAGGAATCAGTTGCTTCAGAAATACCAACAGTGTAGGCCTACTAGCAACTTAACTATGTCTGGAGATCCCACGTGATCCATATATATATATTTTTTTGTCTTGTGAAAAGTATACAAACACTCCACAAATAAGCCATGTGATTACAACGTCATCTAGTGGTAACGAACACGACTTCAGTCCTAGATAGTAACACCCCTCTGAGGGCTTTAAGTATTATTGTCTTAGGAATTATTCACTTCAAAGACTCGTCAGTAACTCATGGGATTCATTGGTTTACCTTTGACGTTTATCATACTTTCTGTTTTAATGAACCAACTCTCTGCTGCTTTGTATTGGACTGAAATTACCCAATATTAAACACTTTGAGAACAAACTAAACCCTTGAATGGAAAAAGAGGGTTTTCCTTTGTAACTCTACATTTTCTAGCGCTAATCCCAAACCTGCTATGAAGGACTTGTGGTGTTGAGTATGTGTGTGTTCAATGAAATATTTTATATCCTTTTGACCTCAGCAGTACCTCCATCCAAGAAGAGAAATTATTTGTTCTTTTGGTTGAAAGGGAAAACTTTATAAGATTTGGTAGACATTATTTATTATTGGTTAAGCAATTATGCAACATTATTAAACTGAACCATCATTGCATTATACGATGTACATGTAAATACCTATACATGTTAATGCATATATACACCATCAGCTTAACCTGAGAGTTTTAAAGGATAGCATTCATATAAACTCTGAACGTAATGTGATTTAATGCCATCACGATTAAATGTATTGTTATTGATTAAAACGACAGCCAATCACACACACACACACACACACACACACACACGAATGGTTGGGTAAACTGTTTTATTGTCTTGATTACTAACAGACAAACAGACACAGTGACGCCCAACAAATAATAATTCCTCTCGTCAGTCATTACCGACATCAAAAGTTGGCCACATTACAGTAGCTGGTGCCTTTGTACACACACTCCACCTTTAATTACTTGGTCCACGTTAATAATTTGTACAGCGCTAAAGCAGATTGCACTACAAATTAGCTGTATATTTATTGTATAGATATGAAGCCAGATGAATAGAATAGGACGAAAATAATTAGGGTAGTAAGATGCAATATAATGTAGTGTCCAATAAAAGTGTAACCAGAAAGTATGATAATAATGATATTAATTAGATATTAATTAAGTAATAAGAAATAATTTTTTAAACTAAAATGCTTATAAATAATAGGTTATAAATGAATTCATATAGAAACATAATTATATCTATATAAATTTATTAAACTGGGAAGGAAGTCAAAGAAGTTGGCCTTGAAAAAATTGTATTGACGTATTATATCCAAGTGATACTTAAACATGGCTGAATAAATAAGTAATGACGGCTGTGCATGAAATATCAAAGGTATACAAAACTTGGACTATTTGTAACTCAGCCTCTTTTATATATATTTATGATATAATAAGTTAGCATTCATCTCCAGTATATTCTAAGGTGGTCACTTCCTTCCTTCTCTCTCACATTTATAATATGCTTCTTTTTTTTTTTAGTATATTATGTTGACACTAAAAACTAATGCCCTAAATGGAAGGTCCTACATGGATGTATAGTGCCATTTAGAATTGGTGTTCCCGCAGGATGTAAGTTTCTAATCTTTCTCTCCACCTTAAGATATACCAGGTACACTCGTGATACGTAATCCCTGACCAGAGACGAACGACATGCACCACACACACATACCCTGCATTCGAACTCAGCCTCTATAGGTGTACTGGGTGGGGAAATGAACAATACCAGGCGAATCGAAGCTTTCTGCTCCTCACACTCTGGTCAGGAATTATGTATCACGAGTGTACAGCATATAGTTTTACATTCCCTCCCATGACTCGATCTGTATATAAATATTATGACTATTATGATGTGGTTCGTGTTTAACATCTCGGGTGCTTCACATTTCTTTACACCATCAATAAAATGTTGTCATATTGAGGTTTTATACTCAGTGGGAATTGTTGTGGTATTAATGTGTGTTATATGTTACTTGGTGAGGAGAATGAGCGTTAAGGAGGTATATTGGATGCTAATGATCTTTCCAAACAACGCAAAGAAACAGAACAATTTTAATCCAACCAAGGTAACCTGTTTTGTGAGGTTATTTGGTGGAATTAATTGCTCTAAATTTGTCTCCACTCTAATACCCCATTAAAATGTAGATTTGCACACCTCAGTACTTGCAGGAGGAACTTAAAAGCAGATAATAGCAAATGACGTTCAACTGAAGACGTGAGGATCAGTGACATCCACGTCCTTCACTCATTCTGAAAATAAAAAAAGAAAAACATCCTTGATTAAAAAGAAATGCATACCTTAGTTAGGAGAAAATTGTATTTGTGACAAAATTTAATGCTATTTATTCCTCAAAACTAGGCTAAGCAACAGAAATATGCTGCTAATTTCAAATAGCCTGTTTTTTGCTTGGAGTAGTTAGAAGGAAACGATTGTCTTTAAACTTGCCAAAATATATTATACCTCCTTAAGGGCCCTGTGATCGTGTGTGAAAATTGAAGACTTCTAATTCCTCCTGACAATGCCACGAAACAAGCTCCTTCCATATAGGTGGTGTCTCGTGGCAATATTTGAAGGACTCACTCATCTCCAATATTTTGACTACATCACAGGGTCCCTTAATAAACCTATATAAAGTTGTCGAGTGCTTGGAGGCCATTGATTAATACATCTACTCTGTACTAGCCTGAGGAAAATGGTTTGTTTCTTGGCACAGTTTGGAGGAATCAGTAGCCTCAGATTTGCCGTAATTTTACCACCTTGAATTGTAACCAAGTGGGAATAACTGAGATTCTAGTTTAAAGGATAAATACCATATTGACGCTGTTGTGTTAAAGAGGCCTGACATTTTGAACTGGGATGCTACTGATTCCTCCAAACTTTGCCAGGTAACAGGCCTTTTTCACCATAATTTCAGTTTTCTGTCACAGTTTGCAGAAATCAAGTTTTTAATTCGATTACATCACGAGTTCCTCAATTTTGTGTGTGAAGTGTGCAGCAAAGAAAAGAAAGAGAGGACAGATGGCCGTCTTCCCACCCACCATTCCCTCCCTCAGGCTTACCACATGTATTGACAGACAGACAGACAGAGAAAGGAACACATGATAGGGAAAGAAAACGCCATATGGGCATTGGGTTGGGTAGTGGGTGAGAACGAGAGTGATGAAATAAGAAAGCAATATTATCTGTGAACGACAAGCTGCTTCACAGTTATGGTAGAGAACTGCAATTATTTATACAAACTATATATGCTATAATATTGATCTTTTTGTTTCCTTTGTGTAAGATATAGATTGATGAAAGAAAAGGATGTGAGCCATACAGACTTGATGAAGAAACACGAATACGAAAACACAGGTACACACTTTCTGTAGTAAAAAATAAACCCCTCCTAATATTTCTTTACACACACACACACACACACACACACACACACATTGGTGCATGGTGGGGGATGAGAAGAGTGCCCAGTAGGGAGCCACGCCCCCCAACAGAGAGAAACAATTTGTATACTCTGATGATTTGTTGTTGTTGTTGTTGTTACAGAAGACACAAAGGTGGGTCATGACTATTGTTGTTGTGGTCTTGATCGTATTCATTCCTTAACAATTTGTTCATGGAAGGAGAGAATTGATGCAAGAACCGTGAGGTGTGGTAGTGAGGATCCCAAGATTTTATTGGCGAATTGGAAACTGCTGTCTTATTCTCCCAATTTATAATATATGGGCTACCATGAAACAGAGAGCCATATTCAAGAACATACGTGTTGTATACGATGGCGTGCATGGTAACGGTACGACGGCTCTGTTTTGTTTGTCTATGGAGCCATCGTACCGTTACCACGCCATCGTATGCACCACAAAAGTTCTTGAATATTGCCTACACTCCCTTGATATTGGTGCTGTTTTGTGGTAAAGTTTATAGGAGTCGGCAGCATTCTATTCTCTGTGTGTTTACTGTTTATATATAATTTATCCCTTACTTGATTCGTAATGTAAATATATTATTGACTTAGTAACTAACTCCGTCGGGGTTCTACTGTGGTACCCTGCATATATCAGGTGACCAGTAGTAGAAAAATAACAAAACATACAGTACAGAATATTATATTATGATAATGTTCTTGGAGTAATTCCTTAAGTCTCTTTTTAGGTCATTCGGAAGAGATTAGTTGAGTAGCCAGTATGATTTTTATATTCTTTTCTTATTATCTAGCCAATTACACAGTTTGGCTTAATAATTATATGATGTGCTGATTCAGAATAACATAGTACATGAATATTGAAAACTTGAGCACAACGTTGAAAAATAATGATTAGGTGTTCACTATACCCTGAAAACTATATTAGTCATCACTTATCCTTCTTTGTATCGTGTAGTCTTATTATATATAGCTTGTTTACATCTACTTTATGTAATTAAGGAGGAAGTACAGTGTTGGTACATCTGGAACAACTGATTCCTCCAAACTATTCCAAGCAACAGAACACCATTATTTTTTTTTTGTTCTATATCTGGTCTTGTTCCTTGGCATACATTGGAGTAATCAAGACACTCCATTGTAACAAAAGTGAATTACCCCCTTAAAATACTGTATGAAAATTTGCAAACGGGACCCAATCATCCATGTATGGTACCAGAAGGAGGTTACAAAAACAAAACAAAAACAAAAAAAACTGGTGTAAAAATTCTGGATAATGTCCGGTTGTATTAATAAAATAACTAGGAATTCTATATCTGTTAACCAAAAATTAAAATACGGAATTAAATGTGTGTAAAAAAAAGAAAAAAAAATCTAGGTATATTTTAATAAGAACGTGGAATATATATATAAAAAAATCCTTATAGAATCCGGATTGCCTGATGTTAATATTAAGATGGACTGGAGCGATCACACCAACATGAATATGAATATGTTTGGTATCCTCGACTATAATGATGTACAATTTTCAGTATCGTAATGACTGCTTAGCGGGTTCGTATCAAATAAATAGGCACATGTCAAGCCGTTTATTGGTATATATATACAATAACTTATGAAAAGGGCATGTTGTAGCCTAGCTGTTAAGTCTGTGAAGGTTTTACGACTTTACCTGCAGCTTGGTGGTGTTGCATAGTTGGTTCGAATCCCATGGCTGTCTTTGGTCCTTATTGTTCAGTAGTGTTAAGAATAACAAAGTATATTTTTGAGGTGCGTGTGCATTGGTGTGTATTTTTTTTTTTTTTTAGTTTCCCAAGGTAATTTGAGTAGCACAGGAAACATTTTATAATGATTAGTTTATGAGAAGTGTGTGTGAATGTGTGTGTGTGTGTGACTTAGTATAGACGTGAGGAGGGCGTGTGATGTATAGTACAAATGATGACTAGTTGGTATGTTAATAATTACTATATGTTATAAACTGTGCTCAGCCTGGTGTCGGTTCAGTTCTCTACCTATTCAATAACGTTTTATATATATATATATATATATATATATATATATATATATATATATATATATATAAACAAACCTATAGACTTATTAATGATGAAAGGTTTGATATAGAGGCTGGGTTTCCTTTTCCTCGGGACTTAACTTGTTGTCTCTTTTCCTGTTATTCCTTTTTTTGGTGTTTTGGTCTATCCTGTTCTTCCTTATTTTATTCCCCAGTGTATTGTTATTATTTTCCCATCATGACCTAGCTCTCCTTCTCCTATAGCAGACCTTTCCACCTACTATATCCTTCTAAACCCTAACCTAATTTACCCTACCCTTCCCTATATTTTCCTTCTCTCTGGCTACCCACGATATCACCGAAGCTACTGAAAATATATATGTAGCCACGTAAGAAGGACAACAGTTTCTGAGATGTTTTTATTGAGGGAAGGTTGGTTGGTTGGTGAGCGTTCCCCATGAAGCCTAGTAGCCTCGATCATAATTTACAAGGATATTGATGATAACAATGACTAAATTTGGTAGTGAAATTAAATAGATAATAGTATTTTATTTCTATGATATTTCCTGTTGGTACACTGCTTGTTTATCATTGTTCTAGAATCTGATGCAAAACTGTACAGAAATGATAATACAATGTAATCAGACAACACTTTATTGAAGGGATTATTAGTGTGTTTCCAGGGACGGCCCCCTTCATAGGACTCAAAAACTGGGGAGGTTGAGTTTGAAAATATAATTACCAACGCATCACGACAAGACTTGCAGGTTATACAGAGTTTCATTGCAAGCATTATACAAACACCATATAAATTATATTTCTTTCCAAGGTGACTTTATTCAATTTTTATTTGGCTTCATTAGCTGCCCCTCAGTAGGCCTCAAATACGTTAAGTATAGAGCGGCTAGGTTTGAAAATATACTGTGTACAGCAAACGCCACATAACGAAGCTACGAGACATAAATACCAAGATGTATTATAAAGCAAGTATAATACAACATGATATATTAATCTTAGTTAGGTTTACATTTGGCTTCACCGATTCACTCCCCTTAGGTAGGCCTCCTGAGCGTTAAATATGGGGCAGTTAAATTTGAAAGTTTGTAAGGCAGCGCGGCAGGTGGTGTCCTCTGGCGGCCGGAGGGTGAAACTGGAGGCGTGACGTCACACCGTCTGCTGCCTGCCTGGACACTGACCCTCGGCCTGCCTGACTGCCTGCCTGCCTGCTTCACTCTGCCCCCCCCCCCCCCCACTCCTGCCTTCCTTCCCCTCCCTCTCTCTGTCTCTTTCCCGGCTCTCACTTACCCCCAACGTCTTTCTGCCTCTCCCTCCTCCTCCTCCTCCTCCTTCCTAACGTTGTCCTCATTGTCTTTGGTTACTCATCTATCTCCCTTTATCCCCCCAAACTTCCTCGTCCTCATATCCAACAACACGTCCGTCCTTGCCTCCTCCTCCTGTACCCTCTGCCTCATCATCAACGTTGGGTTCCTCCTTGTCTTGTCAGTTCCTCAGCCAGCCTACATACATACATACATACATACATCATCCATAGCATCTCATCTCCCTGCCTCAATAAATAAACAAACAAACAAACAAACACCTTCACATTCCCCAACACCATAATGCCTTCCCTGCCACACATACTCTCCTCATCAACCTTTCCTTCCACCCTCTATCCCTTCTCATCCCCATTTCTCCCTGCTACACAAACACACAATCTTTTCAAAGTAACATGTACACCATTCCTTTCCCTCAATCACATCTCCTCCTCCCCCCCCCCCCTGGATAACATATATACCCTCCCTCATCTTCTTCACCAACTGTCTCCCTTTCCACTCTCTCCTTGTCTATTTCTTACCTGGTACAACTCTTCCTATTTCCATTATATTTCTCTCGTTGTTTCTTTATTATTTCTTCAGAATTTCTAAAACTTATACTATAATCATTTGTTTACAAGGGATTGGTGTCGTCCTTTTTAAGATAAAGATCATTTAGGGTTTGCCCACGTTTATAACAGAAGTACTGTATATACATTAATGTTAAAAATCATGAAAGGCTAACAATTTCAATATTTGGTACTGTGTGAGACAAGCTTCTGCTTTCGTAACTTACATGCAAATAATCAGAGTAATTTTTTTTTAGCTCCATTATTATATTAAGTGTGAACATGGAATTCTAATTAATGGTGTTCAAAATTCAAGCAAAGTCCAATGACATCAAACAAGAAATTAAATAAATAGTTTCGAAAAATATGGATGTGTTTTTGATAATAGAAACAATTAAGAGCAAAAGATCTATTACCGTTGTTGTTGTTGTTGTTGTTGGTTGTCTTCTCTTTTACATATATATATTTGTGTGTGTGTGTGTGTGTGTTCCCTGTGTGCTTGTAACTTTCCCCTCTCTATCTCCGTCTGTCTGTTTACTTGTCACTTGCTTCTTCCCTCCTTGCCAGACCAGACACACCCTTTGAAGGTTAGGTCTCTATTAACATTTCTTTGGCTTACTCAACCTAACGCCTTACCTTACCTTCTTGACACCTACTATAGATTTCCCCTTCATGTTTACCCCATTACCTTACCTTCTTGACACCTACTATAGATTTCTCCTTCATGTTTACCCCATTACCTTACCTTCTTGACACCTACTATAGATTTCTCCTTCATGTTTACCCCATTACCTTACCTTCTTGACACCTACTATAGATTTCCCCTTTACCCCTTGTGTATCATGTTTACCCCATTACCTACCTAACAAGGCTCCTTACTTACCTTATAAATTATATACTCTTTCTAACAATTAGCCTTATCCTTGCCTTTCCCTATCTGATGTTTTCTACCCTTATCCTGCCCTTCTCTCCCAAATAACACCTTTATACTGGTAGCCTAGTCTACATTACATATCCCTGCCTTACTCCTTACTTTACTTTCCTTAACATCTAACCTTACCTTACTTTTTCCTGCCTAACACCTGCCTTATAGCCAGCTACTCTTTCTTACCACATTGCTCAACCCAAATATATTTCTACTCTTCTTTCTGTAACGGGTAGATAATCACACGGCACCGATCATGTATGGGTATGTAAATATTAAAACCCACAATGGTAGACCACTCTTAAGGGGAGAGTATACTTTTGGTACATGGGTGTGCCTTGATTCCTCCAAAGTATGCCAGGAAACAAGACCAGAAGAACAAAAAATAATGGTGTTCTGTTGCTTGGAATAGTTTGTAGGATTCAGTTGCTCCAGAATTACCAATACAAAACTTCCCCCTTAATCTGTATTTCCACTGCAGAGGACGACAGCTGGCGTCGAAATAGTTTGGAATAAATATTTCGTCTACCATTGTGGGTATCATCAGTATCTTCTCTCTGTGTCCCTCTCCTTCCTTCTATCCTGCCTCGTTTTCTTCCTGTTTGTGTTTCTGTGTGTGTGTGTGTGTACTGTTCTACTGTGTTTATAGACTTGATTCTTCCTAAATGATAGTTCATGACAATGATAGTTGTGGTTGTATTTATATTTATTTCAAATTAATGACAACACTTATCACAGTATATATACAAGTTCTCAACAGTATATGAGGGAAAATGAATATCAAGAAATAAAGCACTCTGTATATTGCTTATAATTCCAGGCTCTGCTGTGCTCAAAATGTTATTAAAAAATTACATTAAGCCAGATCTTACACATATCAAAAACTGAATGTGATGAGTTTACAATATTATACACAGGGGTACAAAAGAAGGTTGACAGTCTTATTTTCTAAAATATGGTTTTATTATGTTATTTACAGGATAGTGATATGTAATTTATATATTTTAAAGGGCGGACACTTTGAACACTTACGAGACTAACAGTGTGTCTTTGTGTTGGGATATTGTTACTGCAATAATTAATGGTAATGGAGACTGTCAACCTACTTTTGCAACGCTCTGTATAATTAACATTATATTATTATTAACCATCGAATCATATCAAACCACATAGAGGAGAACTTATTACTCATTCAATCAAACATACATTGAGTTTCTTGGGAAAAATGTATCAAAATTAGGCTTGTTGAGAGTGAACCTACCACCATGACGCAGAAACACATAATATTTATACCATTTTTCTACCAGTCTCTCAATGTAAGTTCTGCATCCGTAATATCCAACATAGCCTACACGTTAAGGGGGAATAGAGGAATATAATACAGTGTTTTTGTTGTTGTTGTTGGTAAATCTGGAGCAACTGATTCCAACAAACTATTCTAAGCAACAACAGGACACCAATATATTCATTCGTTGGTTCTATTTCCTGACACACTTTGGAGGAATCAAGGCACTCCAAAGCTCCAATGTACCAAAAGTATACTGTACTATAATAACCCCTTTTACATATCCCAGGTAATAAATGTGATGGATAAAAAATACATAAAACAGATAACTATGCATAGGTACACTTAAAACTTTATATACTAAAATGAAAATCCTGTTACTTTTATGTTATATAATTTGCTGAATGTTATTACCGAGTCCACTAATCTTGTCTAATGCCTACAGTATAATAATTATCTATATATATTTCATGTATACATAATTATATAATTGAAAAAGTTTAGCTCATTAGGAAACCAACTTATTACCTCTGTGATATATAATTACTTTTTTTTTTTCTCACTTACATTATATTGTCAAGAGTTATCCAAATAATCCTTAGTGTTTCCATGAGTGTATGTATTGACGTTATTCCTTGTATAGCACTACGGCTGACAACGTTTGTATTTGTCCCTAATACCAAATTATTATTCTTGTATCAGGTAAGGAGTGCTGATGTTCATAGCTTAGAGAACTTAATTAAGGTCTACAGTCAGAACCACTTAAGGACCCTGTGATCGTGTATGAAAATTGAAGGCTTCTGCTGATTCCTCCTGACCATGCCACGAAACAAACAAGCTCCTTCCATATAGGTGTGTGTGTGTGTGTGTGTTTCGTGGCAATATTTGAAGGACTCGTTTATCTCCAATTATCTGACTACATCACAGGGTCCCTTAATAATAATCAGCTAGGAAAATGTTATCCATAATTATATTTAGTGTGTATGACTCTGGTATGAACAGTAAGTAGTAATGGTAGTAGTGATAGTAATGGAAGTATGAGGGTAGTGAGTGGTGGTCCATGTCTGCACTAGGACACAACAGTAGTAATGGTAGTAGTGATAGTAATAGAAGTATCAGGGTAGTGAGTGAGTGGTCCATGGCTACACTATAGGACACAACAGTCTAGACACTTTCATACCCTCACGTGCTTTGCCCTCCAGTACGTGCCGAAGCCCTTATCACACTGTATGTAAGTACGGTATATACTGTACCTGGCAGCCTCATCACGTACGTACAGTTGGCCACACATGAAGCTGGTATGGCTCGTTACTTGTGAGGTGGCTACAAAAGAAAGGAAAGTGAAAAAAGATGTAGTTTGTTGACAGGCAGACAGTAAAATATTATTTCTGTCTGCTTGTCAACAAACTATAACTTTTGCTCACTTTCCTTCCTGTTGTAGCTATCTCACAAGTAACGAGGCGTACCAGATTCATGTGTGGGCAACTGTACATAGATGGCTGTCACGTACACACATACCTTGGGCCACTGACTCCCTTCCCTGGTACTTGTGATGTGTATAAAAAAAAATTATGATCTTGTTTTCCTACAGTGGTATGTATTCGTTCACGTGCATGTCACATAAGTACCGTCCGTACCTTTACTCTTACGTACGGTAGCCTATATATTATACATTATAACATACAAGCTTTTAGTAATCGTTTGTTTTGTATGTACAGTCGCGGCACATAGTCCTTGATCAGGGTGTAAGGGTAAGTCTGGTCAAGGATTATGTGCCGCCGCGATGGTACCTACGTTTAATTCACATTATAAATAATTTTCACGTACGTATCTGCATTAGTAGTAGCTCAGCCTGGATTCACGTGCCAAGCCAATCACGTACCCGTTGCATACACGTATAATGAGACGCACGTAGCTAGCTGCACGGTGGTCAATATTGATTATTAAAGGGTACATGTACAAAACGTCCCTCTTGTCTAGCTGTTGTGTTTGTGGTGATGATGATGTGATGATAATTGGGTAGTAGTGATGTGAGTGGGTGATGATGATGATGGTGGGGTATTATGTGGTGTGTGGTGGTGATGATGATGTGATGATAATTGGGTAGTAGTGATGTGAGTGGGTGATGATGATGATGGTGGGGTATTATGTGGTGTTTTGTGGTGTGTAGTGGTGGTGATGATGTGATGATAATTGGGTAGTAGTGATGTGAGTGGGTGATGATGATGATGGTGGGGTATTATGTGGTGTGTGGTGGTGATGATGTGATGATAATTGGGTAGTAGTGATGTGAGTGGGTGATGATGATGGTGGGGTATCATGTGGTGTGTGGTGATGATGGGGTGTTTTGTGGTGTGTAGTGGTGATGGATTATGTGATGTGGTATTTGAGTGATGATAATAAGGTGTTGTATGGTGTGTGGTGATGATGGTGATTTGGTAGTAGTGATGTATGTGGGTGATGATAATGGGGTGTCGTGTGTTTTGTAGTGGTGATGATGTGATGATAATTTCGTATTAATGGTGATAAATTATGAAATGTGGTGTGTGGGTAATGATAGTGTTGCATGTGTTGTGATGGTGTGAAGGTGATAGATTGCACGGTAGTGATGATGACGAACCTATAGTGAATGTAGTGCTGATGGTGATAGTAGAGTTTGTTGACTGGGTATGTGTGGTGATGAGATGATAGTGATATGGTTTCCAGGTGATGACAATAGTAGTGAGTGGTGACGAGTTTTCATCATCTCCAGGCACGAGGTTCGAATCCAAATTTAATTAACGGAGGTCAAACTATAAGCATTTTTTTTTTTTTTTTTTTTTTTCACTTAGAAGACACATAGCAAAATATTCTCATCCATCCATCGCTCTATTAATCGTCCTTATAATTATACAGTACTATAAAAATCTGTAATTATTTTTGTCTCTTTCAATTATACAAAATATCTTATCTTCCTTTCCTTTCCTTCCTATTCTGTTCAGTTTCCTTCTCACTCCATCACTGTCGTCAAAGTTTTCTGTATATTTATTTACCTGTTTTCATTCCTTCTAATTCCTATATGATTCGTCACAGTTTCAAGATATACATACATACATACACATAAATACAACTGCATACATTTCCAAGTTTCATGTATATTTACCTATTTTCATTCCTTCTAATTTTACACACATGTAAATACAACTGCATATATTTCCAAGTTTCAAGATCTATTTTTTTTTTTTTTTTTTTCAGCCCTTAGGAACAAGAGTGGCATGGAGGAACTCAATTGCTTTATAATCGATTTATGTAATTATGTAGGTATTTATGTTATGGAAGATTCGTGCATTATCTGTTTGGGTTTTATACTACACTTCAGTCACTACCTGTATCAAATTTTGTTCTAATTATTGTAGAACAGTAATTGTATGTACAGTATATCATAGCCATATTGTTTTCATCCTTCCATAAAAAGATTTATTGGTAAACATTTTCCTTTCTCCGTTGCAGGTAAGGACTTGTGGCTTCGTTGGACCTATAAACCCAGACCACGTTAAGGTAAGAAGATTCTTTTGTTGGTGAATTGGAAGGTGTGAGAATCCTCCTAACTATGCCAGAAAACAGATGCCCACCCTGGTACTAAGAGGAGGTGATCTGTTTCTTGGCATAACTTGGAGGAATACAGAGGGGACGTTCATACAACAAACGAAATAATCACCCCTAAACCAGGAAGGAGGATGTACTGTGAGTGGGTGAGTGAATATTTGTGATGTTCTTGAAAGGGATTAATTATCTCATTTATATACAGTATATATAGGTGTATTTGAGGGCTATTGATTCCTCCAAGCTATGCCATGGATCAGCCTCTCTCACTATTTAATTAAGGGGAGAGTATACTTTTTGTACATTAGAGCACCTTGTTTACTCCAAAGTATGCCAAGAAACAGGGCCAGATGAACAAAATTAATGGTGGCCTGTTGCTGGGAATAGTTTGGAGGAATCATTATCTCCAAAAGATACCAAACTATACCCTCCCCTTAAGTAGGAGATCATTTATTTTTGAGGTGCAATTTGGATGAATCAGTAGTCCCCCAAATTGTGTAAAGATGACCCCCTTTATTAATCCGTAAGGTGGTCATCTGCTTTGGCCACTTTGGAAGGCTACTGATTCCTCCTAACTGTCCCCCCACCAAAAAAAAAAAAAAAAAACTGATCCCCATTCGTATACTGAGGTGTTGATCTGTTTCCTGGTATAGTTTGGAGGAATCAGTGGACCCTTCAGTTATTATTATTCGTCCCCATGAGATGACCCCCCCTTAAGGACCCTGTCTGTGATCATGTATGAGAATTGGAGGCTTCTGATTCTTCCTCACTATGCCACGAAACAAACTCCCTTCATATATATAGGTGTGTGTGTTTCGTGGCAATATTTGAAGGACTCATTTACCTCTAATTTTCTGACGACATCACAGGGTTCCTTAATGCAATCGAGGCAGTCATATCTATTCAAGGTATTATTTTTTATTCTATTTATTTTTTTACCGATTGGATTTTTTTTTTTTTTTTTTTTTTTTTTACTTACAATCTAAAAAAAATCTATATGATCAAACTTTGGTGGATAAGAAAAGCATTGCGTATATATAGACGAAGTTGTTTGTTTTGTTGCACATTTTGAAGGAATCAGTAACCAACAGGTGGACAATATCACGGGACTCTAGAGATGGGGATAGTATAAATTTGGTACCCACAATGGAGTGCCTTGATTCCTCCATAGTATGCCAGGAAACAGAACCATGCAGATTTACAAATATACATAAATATACTGGTAATCGTAATGGTGGCTAGCTTGTTGCTTGGAATAGTTTGGAGGAATAATTTGATCTGGATTTGTCAACACAGTATATACCTCCTCCCCCTTGATGTATACTGATGGTGGCATACATGGTTGATTGCCTATAATAGTACTTCAATGTATACAAGCGAACAATATATTATTTATGTAAGAAAAGGAGTACAGAAAAATAAAAAAACATATAAAATTCAATGTATACAAACAAACAATATATTATTTATGTAAGAAAACGAGTACAGAAAAAAAAAACATAAAATTCAATGTATACAAACAAACAATATATTATTTATGTACAGAAGAAGAGTACAGAAAAAAAAATATATATTTATATATAAAAAAGTATCCCTTCATTTATCGACACCCTCCATCCATTAAACAAACACAACCTACTAATGCTTTGTCTGTGTCAAGGGGCATTTAAGGACCCCTGTGATATAGTCAGAAAATTGGAGATAAATGAGTTCTTCAAATATTGCCACGAAACATCAACTACTGTATAATAATGGAAGAAGCTTGTTTCGTGGCATGCATGGTCAGGAGGAATCAGAAGCCTTCAATTTTTTTTCACATACGATCACAGGGTCCTTAACAATTTTTCGGGAATGGACACACACACACACACACACACACACACACACACACACACACACACACACACACACATACACATAGTTTATTTCCCTAACCTGCAGGCCAACATTTACTTACTAATCACCGCAAAAATCTTGAAAACACACACAGGCGCCGAAAAAATAATGATGGACTAAAGGGGGAAGTTTTGTGTTAGTAATTCTGGAGCAACTGAATCCTCCAAACTATTCCAAGCAACAGAACACCATTATTTTTGCTGTTCTGGTCCTGTTTCCTAGCATACTTTGGAGGAATCACGGCCCTCCAATGTACCAAAAAAGAATTACCACCTTAAGGACCCGGTGATGATGTGTGAGAATTGGTGGCTTCTGATTCCTCCTAACTGTGCTACGATATTACCTCCTTCCATAATTATAGGTATAAAGTGTTTCGTAGCAATATTTGAAGGACTCGTATACCTCCAATATTCTGACTATACATCACATAGTGCATGTTGGTAAATTTGGAGCAACTAATTCCTCCAAATTATTCCAAGCAACAGAACACCATTATATTTGTTCATCTGGTCCTGTTTCCTGGCATACTTTGGAGGAATCAAGACACTCTAATGTACCAAAAAGTATACTCTCCCCTTAATATGGTACCGTATATAATATTATAGTATAGTGTTATTATGGTGGTAAATCTGGAGCAACTGATTCCTCCAAACTATTCCAAACCAACAACAGGCAGGATACCAACACCATTATATTTATTCATGCATGGGTCCTGTTACCTGACATACATTTAGAGGGAATCAAGGTGTTCCAATGTACCAAAAGTGTATTACCCTCTTAAAATGTTGCTATAGGCCTACTAGTAACTCTGTGTGTTTGGGGTCCTCCTCCTCCTCCTCCTCCTTGACGTTTAGGGCCCCGTCTGTGTAAGGGATTATTAGGGCCCCTTCCTTTTACATTTAGGGCCCCGTCTGTGTAAGGGATTATTAGGGCCCCTTCCTTTTACATTTAGGGCCCCGTCTGTGTAAGGGATTATTAGGGCCCCTTCCTTTTACATTTAGGGCCCCGTCTGTGTAAGGGATTATTAGGGCCCCTTCCTTTTACATTTAGGGCCCCGTCTGTGTAAGGGATTATTAGGGCCCCTTCCTTTTACATTTAGGGCCCCGTCTGTGTAAGGGATTATTAGGGCCCCATTCCTTATACATGCAGAGGGTTTCAGGGAGAATGTGCTCAACTTACTCTCCGTGATTCTTGAGGTTATTCTATTGTATGCAGAGGTTGTTATTAAGAGTGTTACAGGTGATACAAACACGATCGAACATTGAACACCTGCCATGAAATACCTGCATGGAAAATAAAAAAAGCGTGATCTAAAATGATACGTGGCTTCAGGGGAGTCTCTCTTGTTGGTGAATTGGAAAGTCTGTGATTCCTCCAAACTTTGTAGGGGAGGTGACTTAGTGTTTTGAACTCGTAACCTATAGGTAGGGAGATCGAATCCTCTCAGGTGGGGGGCTGAGAATATTTGCTCTTCCAAATCGAGTTTCAGGCACTAACTATAAGACCACCGAACGCCGTAAAACACCCTCGCTGGTACCATAACAGCTGCAGTATTTGGGAATTACCCTCACTTCCCTCCCTCTGTGGCTGGGTGCCAGTTCGGAAGTCGTGACGTGTGTGTGTGTGTGTGTGTGTGTGTGTGTGTGGTGTGTGTGTAGCAGTTGACCTGGGCCACGATAACGGGCTTGATGAAACCCCGGTCCAGTGTCGGTACATAAAAAAAAAAGAAAAAAAGAAGAAGAAAACAATGCCAGTAAACGGACGACCTCAATGTTGCTCTAAGAAGGGATCTGTTTGGTGGGATAGTTTGGAGGAATCAGATGCCCTCTAGTTCACCAACAAGATAATCTCACCTTAAACTTCACTCAGAATCATAATGAAGGGGGAAGTTCAAAAATATATAGTAATTGATATGTTTTCATAAATATATAGTAATTAATATGGTAAGAATTTCACTGTCCCTGTTGCTGTGAACTTTGGTGTAAATTGTCTCCATCCATGACCTAATTAGTGTCCGCTTATTTCCTTCAATGAGACGACAATTTTTTTCCAGCTAAGAATTCATATTGAAGACGTGTCAACCACTAAAGTAGGAAGGAATTTATATCCACTTGTCATGATTTCCATTATTATTATTATTATTTTTTATTATTATTATTTTTATTTTTATATTATTATTTTTATTATTATTATTATTATCATCATCAGTAGTAGTACCGTATCTCTATTATTATTGTTATTATTATTGTTATTACTATTATTATTATTATTGTTATTATTATTATTATTAGTAGTAGTAGTAGTATCTTTATTCTTATATTAAGTTATATATCTTTATTCTTATATTAAGTTATTATTATTATTATTATTATATATTTTTTTATCGTCTCGAAAGATTCCAAACCTCACCAGTCCGAAATTTCTTATAAGAGAGAGAGAGAGAGAGAGAGAGAGAGAGAGAGAGAGAGAGAAGGTGGAGTAGGTTGGTTGATGTGGGTGTGAATTAATTAGTTAGCCACTTAGTTAACGCCAGGGTGCTACAGGGTCAACTGATGTACACACACATACACACACACACACACACACACACACACAGTCATGTATGTATGTATATATTGTAGCATATAGAGAGACACCACATGTATTATACCGTGTTGTGGTATATCTGGAGCAATTGATTCCTCCAAACGATTCCAAGCAACAAGACACCATGGTATTTGTGCATCTGGTCCTGTTTTCTCGTATACTTTGGAGGAATCAAGGCACTCCAAAGTACCAAAAGTATACTAACCCCTAAAGTGACCCTGTGCATGATGTAGTCAGAAAATTGGAGATAAACGAGTCCTTCAAATATTGCCACGAAACAACAAACTATATGGAAGGAGCTTGTTTCGTGGCAAGGTCAGGAGGAAGCAGAAGCCTCCAGTTCTCATACACGATCACAGGGACCTTAAAGTGGGTTAGTTGTCTCCTGTAATGAAGGTGAGATTCTCTTGTTGGTGAATAGGAAGGTCTCTGATTTTCTCCAAACTATGCCACAAAACAGATCCCCAATTTGTACCACTGAGGGTGTCTGTTTCCTGGCATATAGTTTGGAGGAATCAATAGCCCTCCAATTCACCAACAAGAGAATCTCCCATTGAATTAGATGGTTAATGACTGCATTACAAAATAGGTCTCACCTGTATACTGAGGTACAGTCGGCTTCAGGAATTCGTATACACCACTGTGACATAATGGGTTCGTAACAACTAGAAAATTTAGTACATTAATTAATATCCTAACAACAAACTTTTCTATAGTAATGTTATTTGGTTAATACTTGAATCAATCAGCAAATAATCCCTATACAGTATGTGCAGGATAAAAACCCTTTTAACCAATGCTCTGTGTACTAATTCCTGAGGCTGACTGTACATTCGTAATCCAAAATATATATCTAGGTTTGCTTGGAATAGCCTGATCGAGTATTAAGCGAGCTCAAGCATATATGAAACAGGATAAGCGTTGTAATTGGTTCATTAGTATGTCAAATTATTTGAAACTTCAACAAGACCTGGATACAAATCTTGGATTGCGAGTGTACTGTACTATGTACGTTCGTTTGGCCACAGAAATACTTACACAGGTTATGGAAAGAGAAGAGAAGTCAATATTCTGGAAGTACTGCAATGAATGGTCTACCAAGTGACTCTGGTATTGCAAAATGACAAATTAATAGTGATATTGTATTGCAGTCACGTATTGTTACATTTTCTATATGTTGTAAACCCTTAAAAATAACAGCGTGTGTACGAATTCTTGTGGTCAATAGTACATAATTATAGTGTCTCTCCTGCCTGGTACAGCTCGGAGGAAGCTTTCCTTTCTGATAATTTGCTCGGTCAAGGCTCGAGTTATTGCTACAAATAGGTGGCTACTGATTCCTCCATACTATTCCCCGAAACAGATCCCCTTATTGTGACACTGAGGTTGTTTGTTTCATGGCACAATTTGGAGGAATCGGTAGCACACTCCAATTTATTATTATAGAGTGTCTGACCTAAAGGTTAGCTTCTCTTGTTGGTAAATTAGAACACTACTGATTCCTCCTAACCCTACAAGGAAACAGACACGCTCAATGGTACTAATAGGGGATCTGTTTCATGGCATAGTTTGGAGGCATCCCAAATCTTCAAATTCACAAAAAAGAAAACCTCACCTGAATAGGGTTAATGGCTTGGAGGCTATATAGTGGTATCAACAGAAAACATTTGAAGGGGAGATTCATTTGTTGGTGAATTCGAAGGTGTCTAATTCCACCAAACTAATCCAGGAAACAGATGTCCTCACTTGTAGTAATAGGTGATCTGTTTCGTGGCATAGTTTGGAGAAATCAGTAACCCTTCAATTTGCAAAAAAGAAAATGGATATACCCTTTTGGAACTCGGTTGTTATTTGATGGTTGGGGGGCTACCGACCGAGTCCTCCTAACTCTGCTATAAAACAGTTCCTTTAGGCTATTTAAATGCATACTGAGGCAGCCTGTTTCCTAGCATAGTTTGAAGGAATCATTAGTCCCTCAATTTGACCACAATAGAGCATCCCATATAGGCCTAATTTATTTGTGTAGTCTCAGCCAGGCAGTAGAAGATAATGTAAGGTATAGTCTCTTGTAGTTAAGGGGATATATAGTATACTTTAGATGGACTGAAGTGCCTTGATTCCTCCAAAGTATGCCAGGAAACAAACCCACATGAACAAATATAATGGTATCCTGTTGCCTGGAATAGTTTAGAAGACCTTATTAGCTCCAGATTTACCACCCAAAACGGTGTGCTATATATACCCTCTTAAATGGGATGGCTGCTGATTCTTCACACTATAGGATACAAAACAGAGATAACATTATGGAAGAATCTAAAGCCTTCCAATTTGACAACAAAGTATGATGCCTCCTAATTACGGGACCCTGTGATGTCGTCTGAAAATTGGATGTATACAAGTCCTTTTAAATATTGCCACGAAACACCACCTATATGAAAGGAGCTTGTTTCGTGGTATAGTCAGGAGGAATCAAAAGCCTTCAATTCCCATACACGATCACAGGACCTTTAATATTTCAGATGTATAACGTTATATATGGTGCCAACAGTTGTCAGAGTAAATGCTTGGACTGTGTTCTAATATATCGTATAGTTTTCATCATCCATATAATATAACTGTGGTAGATATGCCTGTATAGAGTTCCCACGAGAGCCATTTGTTGAAAAAAAAAATCGATAAGAAAGCCATGTAAATATAAAGTGACCTCTGGTGTACGAGACATGGAGGTAAGATTAAGTAAGCACCATGGTATGTATGTATGTATGTATGTACAGTCACGAACACTAATAAGTATTCAGGTGTGCTTCGAATACCCAGAGATAGTAAATAAATGCACAATAACATCTCCATTGGAATTAGTTCATTGGTGAATTGGAATGTTTAAAGCTTCAACCAAATCTGTATACTTATTAGTGCTCCAACATTTGTATCCAGGTCTTGTTGAAGTTTCGAATCATATGACATAGTAGTGATCAACTAATTACAACGTTTATTCTGTTTCATATTTGCTTGAGCTAGATTAATACTCGATCAGGCTATTCGAAGCAAGCCTAGTAACATATTTTGGATTGCGAGTCGTGGCTGAGTGACGAGCCGTAAAGGGAATGTTGTTGCTTTGGTGCAGTTATGGACAAGAGTGCTTTATCACCCTCTACTGAAGTTGTGCTCAAATATCAAAGGAGATGGATGACACAGGCAAGCAAACATCAAGACTCAGTTACTGCTCCACCATATTATAATGTATTCCAGTATTTCCAAACTCTTGTAAGTGTGGGAAGATATGATATTACTGTCCACAACTAGGTTAGTAGTGGTGGATGTTAGAGAACTGTGATAAAAGGATAGATAGGTATATACGTGTTATTAAGAGAGAGAGAGAGAGAGAGAGAGAGAGAGAGAGAGAGAGAGAGAGAGAGTGTGTGTGTTACATAGATACACAGACCACAACAGACATTACGGGCCTCACGAGGATTACTGGTAGAGAATATATTACTCCCCAGTGATAATCGTAGATAGGGATAGCAAAGTAGAAGGCTCTCTCCCCACCCACCACTCCCTCCGTTCTGTGACGTACAGGAAAACCAGTCAGAAGTAATCACCTTGTGGGGTTGGCAGAAATACGCCCCAAGGAAGTTTTATAGGAAAGTCAGAAAGTAGGTGAAATTGGGCAAACACGCCACCTGGATTCGGAAAAGTTATTCATTAATAAACGCTGCTAGTCGGGGATTAGACGCAAGGTGTTTACCTAATCGACGTATGAAGCTGTCTACGGTTATTACGCTCCGGGGAAACCCATTCATTAAGTTGACGACTCAGTTGGAAAAGAAATTGTTGGATTCGTGTGAGTTAGTCTTGAAGAGGGAGTTAGGGGAGAAAGGGTAAGGAGGTGGTTATTTTAAAGGACTTTGCTGGGGAGGGGGGGGGGGAAATATGGTATAAGGGAGTGGTTTAAGGACAGGGGGTGGGGGAGGGAGGGTAAGGGGTGAGAAGGTTCCCATTGGCTAAGGGTTGAGATGTATGGGACCCAGCCAGTGGTGGTGTATGGGTGGCCAAGGACCTTTCCCTCCAACCCTCCTTTTTACCTCCCTCCCTCCCTCCCTCCTTTTTACCTCCCTCCCTCCCTCCCTCCCTCCTTTTTACCTCCCTCCCTCCCTCCCTATCTCCCTCCCTCCTTTTTACCTCCCTCCCTCCCTCCCTCCCTATCTCCCTCCCTCCTTTTTACCTCCCTCCCTCCCTCCCTCCCTCCCTCCCTCCCTCTTTCTTACACCATTCCCCTTCCTCCATACGTCGTCCTCATTTTAGTCCTATCTATCTACTTCCTATACTCCTACTTCCTCCTCTGGTCCTATCTACTCCTCCTCTTCCTCTATCTATTCCTCCTCTTCCTCTATCTACTCCTCCTCTTCCTCTATCTACTCCTCCTCTGGTCCTATCTACTCCTACTCTTCCTCTGTCTATTCCTCCTCTTCCTCTATCTACTCCTCTTCCTCTGTCTATCCCTCATCTTCCTCTATCTACTCCTCCTCTACTCCTATCTACTCTTCCTCTCTGCCTTCCCTTTTCCCCTTCCTCCCTCATACACACACACATCTTCCTTTCCATCACTTATACCCTTCATACCTCTTCCCTCCCCCCCCCCTCCTCTTTCCCACCCTCCTTACCTTCCTCCCTCAAACAGAGAGAGTTGTATGGGTAGCTTACTTGCCCTATTACCCTCCTTCCCTCCCTCCATCTTTCCCTCATCTCCCTCTCACCTTCCATCATTACCCTCTCCTTATTCTCCCATGTGGTGAAGGTAGGTAGGTAGGTAGGGATGGAGGAATCGGTATGAAATGGAGGTAGTTGTGTTGGTAGGTAGGTAGGTAGAATTATGGGGTGGTGGTGAGGGGGGGGGGGTAAGTTACCTTCGACAAGATGGCCGTCTAGGGTTACCCATTTTGTTAAGGAGACCAATGTGCGTGTGAGAGAGAGAGAGAGAGAGAGAGAGAGAGAGAGAGAGAGAGAGAGAGAGAGAGAGAGTTAATGTTAAGCTTATAGTGTGTGTGTGTGTGTGTGTGAGAGAGAGAGAAAGAGAGAGTTTATGTTAATCTTATAGTGTGTGTGTATGTGAGATTTTATATTAATCTTATAGTGTGAGAGAGAGAGAGTTAGTTTATGTTAAGCTTATAATGTGTGTGTGTGAGAGAAGCTTATTGTCTGTGTGTGTGTGTGTGTGTGTGAGAGATTCAATATTAAGCTTATAGTGTGTGTGTGTGTGTGTGTGAAACTTATTGTTGATGTCTACAAGCTTACCTTACGTATTACATCTCAGATTCGATTGTTGCTGCACATTACATTGATCCTAGTGACAAAATATTTATTATGAATGGCCTTACCAGAATAATATTGACATCTATAAATAGCAAAATAAAAATAAAGATGCTTATTAATATTTGTGATAAAAGAACTCGTGATGTTCTGATTTATATTTTCTTATTGTGTTTTCAAGGTATAATAAGGTCATTCCAGTTGGTGGCTTCGTTCATAAATACATATAATATCCGAATCATGAAAGACAAACCCAAAAAAAGATCATTATAGTAAAGTAATGGACAATAATTAAAGTTGTCATGGTTTGTATGTATGTACATTTTTTTTTTTGGTCCTATGTTACTAGTGATGACAAGTCCTTCCTTCTATGTTACTAGTGATGACAAGTCCTTCCTTCTATGTTACTAGTGATGCCAAGTCCTTCCTTCTATGTTACTAGTGATGCCAAGTCCTTCCTTCTATGTTACTAGTGATGCCAAGTCCTTCCTTCTATGTTACTAGTGATGCCAAGTCCTTCCTTCTATGTTACTAGTGATGACAAGCCCTTCCTTCTATGTTACTAGCAATGCCAAGTCCTTCCTTCTATGTTACTAGTGATGACAAGCCCTTCCTTCTATGTTACTAGCAATGCCAAGTCCTTCCTTCTATGTTACTAGTGATGACAAGCCCTTCCTTCTATGTTACTAGCAATGCCAAGTCCTTCGTTCTATGTTACTAGTGATGCCAAGCCCTTCCTTCTATGTTACTAGCAATGCCAAGTCCTTCCTTCTATGTTACTAGCAATGCCAAGTCCTTCCTTCTATGTTACTAGCAATGCCAAGTCCTTCCTTCTATGTTACTAGCGATGACAAGCCCTTCTTCCTTCGCTTAAAAACATGCATTCATATTCGACATTCTCACTCTTGAATCCGTTTTTGACCAGGAGAGATCTTTGCTTCTATGAAATGGGTCCCAGGTCATTCCCACACTTGGTATTTGATTTCTGATATTAGTGTGAATTAATTGTTCATTTTAGATCATTAACTAACTCGGTGTCTGAGGTGAAGTGTATGATTATTGGAGGAGACTCGTGGGTTGGTGTGCATAAAAGATCTTAAAATCCTTGATGTAAATTATGTATAAAAGAGGTGGAAAAAGATGTGAAGTGGCAGAATGTCCTGTGGTCTTAAGGGGAGGGAGGGTACACTTTTGTTACATTGGAGTGCCTTATTTCTCCAAAGTATGCCAGGAAACAACAGGACCAAATGAACAAAAACAATGGTGGCCTGTTGCTTGGAATAGTTTGGTTGCATCAGTTGCTCCAGATCTACCGACACTGTATACTCTTCCCTTAAGGATGTCAGTCAGTTTATGGATCATTATGTGGATGAAAAAACATACTCTGTTTAGTTAACCATCTCGAGGATTATTAAGATTAAGATTTATTTGATTATTATAAAAAAAATGTGTGGTCTGGATTTCACAAGCATTTTCAATTGGTGACAACTCATTTCTCCCCACTATGTGACGACACAGAGTTCAGCAGTAAAAGTTTTTGTTTTGATTTTTCTGGTCCATTTTGAAGGTACACCCTTAGTCTCCATTTCACCAACATATACATAGCCCCTTTATGAAACCTGTGATCGTGTATGAGATCTGCTGGTGGCTTCTGATTCCTCCTGACTATGCCACGAAACAAGCTCCTTTAATATAGGTGGTGTTTCGTAGCAATGTTTGAAGGACTCATTTACCTAGAATTTTCTGACTATATCACAGGGTCCCATTAATAGTGGACATTCTCTGGGAGTCAAACTAGTGGGCTACAAGTTCCACCATACTATGTCAGAAAACATACTTCCTCAATGGTACTAATGGGAGGATCTGTTTCGTGGAATAGTTTGGAGAAATCAGAGGCCTTCCAATTCACCAACAAGAGAATCTCCCCTCAAGTCGTTTCAAAAGGGTATTGAAATGAAAATGAGAGTCACAGACAACCTATGGTATCGTCCTTACTATAGTAATTAAAACAAGTGTATATGTTAAATCAAATAGAATAAATAACCCTTGTATAACCAATAGAATAATAATAGTCCTAATCTATTTAATTTTAGTCATTCAGTGGGGATACATATATGACATAGCCTACTTTAAGGGTAGAGTATACTTTTGGTACATTGGAGTGCCTTGATTCCTCCAAAGTATGCCAGGAAACAGAACCAGATTAACAAAAATAATGGTGTCTTATTGGTGAGAATAGTTTGGAGGAATCATTATCTCCAAAAATGTCAATGCTATACCCTCCCCTTAAAACAATACCGTAAGTAAAGAGATTCCTTATGACTCCTACCATTGCTCTTGCACCCAACCTCATCTATAAAATTAATGTAGTATACTCGGATATGTATGTACAGTATAGAATATATATATAATTATATTCGTGTAGGCTTTATATTTTCTCGGTCCATAGCCAAATATAATATAATTTTTTCAATAATTATCTACTTCATATTTCATTACTGTACTTAATCCTCCATTTATTTTCCAGGTCCATTGCTAAATATAATGTAATTTTTTCAATAATTATCTACTTCATATTTCATTACTGTACTTAATCCTCCATTTATTTTCCAGGTCCATTGCTAAATATAATGTAATTTTTTCAATAATTATCTACTTCATATTTCATTACTTAATCCTCCATTTATTTTCCATCTCCTTTTGTTTCACACGCCTTTCATTCATTGGGAGTACACGTCGGTTCTATAGGACCATTAGGGCTTTACCATATAAACAAAGGCTCACGTTTTGGAAAATATTAAACAAACTAATAAGTGGGAGGGGACATGAAAAGGAGTAACTGTATGTGAAAGCAAATACGAATAATCAACTTACATAACATATATAATTGATTTATTCCCTATGATATTTTTCTTTTTTCACCAGCTAATGTATGTATACCTTCCCTATATACCTGACGAAGCCTCAGCATCGTATACTGTATAATCCTTACTCACTTGATTAGGAATTTTTTTTATTATTTTTTATTTGTTATCATTACATCCCCTCTATATCCTAATACACCCACCCTTCCTGATCACCACCTTACATCGTCGTTTTTTAATATATGCGATGACCTTGCGACGCTGACCTTGACCTTGAAGGCACTAAGGAGGGGGGGAATGGGGGGTGGGGATTCAAGGAAAGGCCCATCCCCCCCCCCCTTTCCCCTCCCGGCCTTGTCTCTGATGGAATCTAGTAAATTATCTTTTCTGATCCCACGGCCGAAGGAAATGGCTAGGTTGGTTAATGGTGGTGGGTGTAGGTGTAATATTGAGTTGTAGGGAAGGGGGAAGTGTGGGGTGTAGGCTATCAGTTGGTGGGTGTAGGTAGTTAGGTGTAGGTGGTTAGGGGTTGGATCAATGTTAGTGTAGAATATAATAGGTTTAGAATGTAGTAATGGGTGATTGTCGTGAGGGAGGTGATGGGTGTTCTGGAGGGTGTGGTTGGAGGAGGTTGTCGTCATTGTTAATGTGGGTGGAGGAGGGTGTCGTTGTAGGTGTGGGTGGTGGGGTACTGCAGGGTGGGTCTGGGCACCACCACTGTTTCCCGTAGCCGGGGCGCCCCGCTGACGTTGTTGGTGGCGACTGTGGCGACGGCAGCGGTAGGATTGGGAAGGACAGGTGGTGATGCCCCTCGTGTTTATTGTGAGGTGAGGCCAAGAAATTATTCCTGGCCTGGCCCCACCATCTTAGCCTTGGCCACCACCGCCTCCCGCCCTAGGTAAACAAACTGGCCAGCTCTGGGCATGCTCGGTAAGGGCGAAGGCAGCCATATTTGTTATTTAAATTAACCAATCAGGATTGTAGTTCATACTGAAATTGATTGGCTGGTGGGCGGAGCGTGGGCCAGAGCGGGATGTATGGTGTGTGTAGCCCCGCCTATTGCCCCGTCATTCCCAGGTGAGGTAAGGCGGGGCCTGCCGCTCCGTTGCAAAGGCAACGCTTCCCGACAACCGCCCCTCCTGCCACCTGGTGGTTAATGCCAAAACCACCCACGCCCGCTCCCGCCACCCACACCACCACGGAAGGAAGGAAATATATAGTACTCCAGAGGACTGATGATGACGGTCAGGGAACACTATGCAAGGGGACACCACCCCCTACAACACTACTGCTGCACCCCCACACCCTGCCACCCTGCCATGACCCCTACACTACCCTTACTGAATGTGTGGGGCATCATGATTCCTTGATCCCTTTACTTATCCTGGGCATTGTTACCGCTGCTCCGACCGTCAGTGGCGTTGTGTATACCCTCGTCTGGCCTCACCCTAACCTTTACTCTGCCATCACTCATCTTACCTTATCCTCCACAGATATATTTCTACTTTGTCTTAATCTGTTTCCTCCTGTCTAATCCTTCTTCACTTCTCATCATCGTACCTCACAAAGCTTCTCCTGGTGTTGTTGTTGCTTCACCGTGCCCCATCCACCTACCCTCACGCACACACTCTTCCTCTCCCTTCACCCCACATTTGTAATAATTGTAAACTACTTGTTTTTTCGTAACCCATCACGAAATACACACATTACACATATCTGAATTCATCATATCTATTTCATACCCATTACTATTCTTAATTACTCATCATCATCATCATCATCGTTGTTTTCCCAGCTCATGTCAATATTATAACTCACCTCAGCACACAGTAGTCATACACTATACACCTTTCTCAACACACTAGGCACCAATATAATTTAATAAGACTATCACTAATCACAAGAAAATTTGGTCACATCATACTGACCACATCATCATTTTGTCCATTATTATTATTAGCCTAGTAGTAGTAATAGTATTAATATTGGCATCATCATTATTATTATTATTATTATTATTATTATTATTATTATTATTATTATGGCAGGTGGTTGTATCATTAGAATTTAGAAGAAAATAAAATTCTAACCTTGTCAGGGTTCATATTATATCATAATTGTAACTTCATATGATCATATTTCATAATTTCCATCTTTTGTTAATCCAAATGTTATAACTGATATATTGTTAATTCTGAATGTAATTTTAATTATGTATTAGAGTAATGATACTAAAATACTTATTGAAATATTATCATTAGAGCAATACTGCTGAAATATTTATTGGAAAATTAATATTATTTCAGTAACATATTAGCTATGATAAAATTAAATATATCAACTTAGTATAACTCAATTAGTGTGTCAAAGAATGGCTAATTGCCCAATCTCAAACTATATCAACAAAGAGTATAAGTACGAGGAGGAATAGGAACCTTATGAATTGTACTCTGGGAAACTGATAACATTTTACTGACAATTGGATAGCTAGCCTTTCATCCCTCATTTTAAGTGACTCCAATATTTCTCTCTCTCTCTCTCTCTCTCTCTCTCTCTCTCTCTCTCTCTCATACACACACACTGGGAAAAGGACCAATGGTATCAATATCAGACTCGTCTCTGAGGATTCTGACATCTGAACCATTCTAGAGAGAGAGAGAGAGAGAGAACACCACACTGTGCAGTCTAAATACTAGTGTGACAAAGTGTGACTAGGAGACCGAATCAGAGAATCATACTAAGTAATTTTGAGGTACAGTTTACTCTAGCAGGTAGTGTCTCGAAATTTTTGGAGGTAACTGTACTATTGGCGACAAGAATTCGTACACACGCTGTTATCTTCGAGGGTCTATTTATAACATATAGAAAATGTAAGATTATGTAACTGCAGTACAACATTAATATTAGATTTGCTGTTTTGCCAATCACAGAGTCACTTGGTAGAGCACTCATAGTAATACTTTCAAAATAATGACCTCTCTTTCCATATAACCTGTGTAAGAACTCATGTGGCCAACCGTACAGTCATCACAAATACTCCTGTTGCCATTCCTTCATATATATATTATAGGTATACTGCTGGGAATGGGCTATGTATGTAGGAATCCTGGAGTACATACATACATACATACACACATACATCATAGTCAGGCAGAAGAGGCATGTATGTATAAGTATGTATGTACAGTTAAATTCATGACACCTACTGTATAATATGTGTGAATAATGGAAGGAATCAAATGACTAGGAGACAACATGGACTTTTTTTTTTTTTTTTTTTTTTTATAATGACTTTAGGAGACAACATGGACTTCTTTTTTTTTTTATATATATATATATATATATATATATATATATATATATATATATATATATATATATATATATATATATATATATATATATATATATATATATATATATATAATGACTTTAGGAGACAACATGGACTTCTTTTTTTTTTTATATATATATATATATATATATATATATATATATATATATATATATATATATATATATATATATATATATATATATATATATAATGACTTTAGGAGACAACATGGACTTCTTTTTTTTTTTTTTTTTTTTTTTTATAATGACTTTACTGTACCTGAACCTGGAGACTGAATCACTGAAACACAAATTAATTAAGGGAGAAGTACAGTATACAGTGTTGGTAAATCTGGAGCAAATGAATGAATCCTCCAAACTATTCCAAGCAACAGATAGAATGGTGATCTATCTGTTGCTTGGAATAGTTTGGAGGATTTACTTTGGAGGAATCAAGGTACTCCAATGTAACAATAGTGAATTAACCCCCTTAATGTAATAGACGCCACGGGTATGTCAATCCACCCTGAGAATATTGACTAGAAACACTGATAAAATTAACTTAAATATACTATAGAAAAAAAAGAAAAAAAAAAAGCACATTGCTAAAATTATTACAAAGTTAGAAATGTAATTAATGGTTAGGTTATTCTTTCTATATTATAATTTATGGACACTCTAAACCAATAATGTGTGTATGTTTGTGTGTGTCTGTGTGTATGTTTGTGTGTGTGTGCGTTTGTGCGTTTATTTGTGTGTGTATGTTTATATGTGTGTGTTTGTGTGTATGTGTGTGTGCATTTGTGTGTGTATGTGTGTATGTGTGTGTATGTATGTATGTATGTGTGTGTGCATGCATTTGTGTGTGTATGTTAGTGTGTGTTTGTGCATGCATTTGTGTGTGTATGTTAGTGTATGGTTGTGTGTGTATGTTAGTGTTTCTATGTGTGTGTGTACAGGAAAATTTTTAATGTCTGCTGTACATTATACCCATTTTTTAATAATTTTCACCACTGGGAAAATCCATCTCTAAAACTAATGAGTATATTTCACTGCAGAGATTAACTACAAGGGATTAATCTCTATGGCTCTCCCTAATAAGGACGGAATTGGATTTATTTATATGTTTCATAATTCCATTTAGTACTGTTACCTTTACTGCATGTCATAATAATAATAATAATAATAATAATAATAATAATACTAATAAATAGTCGTCATTATCATTATTATTGTCACACACAGCATAATAATCAAGATTGGCTTCATTACCACTACCATTAATTATTACCATTACCATCACTACCATCATCACTAACCTACCCTCAACACCACCACTACTACCATTACTACTACTACTACCATCACAAACATCATCACCAGCCTACCCCCCCTCACCACCACCACTACCATCATTACCACCAGAACCACTACTACTACCATCACCACTAGCCTATACCTCACTACCATTATCCCTACTACTAGCCCTATACTCCTCTGACTACTACCACAACCATTACCATCACCACCATCCTATACACTCACCACCACCACTACTACCATTCCAACTACCATCGTCACTACTACCACCAATACCACCACTACTGTTACCATTGCACTGACAACAGAAATTACTACCATTTTGATAAGCATAACAACCAATAGAATAAATATATTTCTACCAACCATGCCATTTTTAGTTATTTGTTATTATTATTATTATTATTATTATTATTGTTATTATTATTATTATTATTATTATTGTTATTATTATTATTATTATTATTATTATTATTGTTATTATTATTATTATTATTGTTATTGTTATTATTATTGTTATTATTATTTTTTTTTTTCACATTTTAAACCAGATATTAACTTCACAAATTAAAAAGTTTAGGTAGTTCATAATTTTGTTTCTTTCCCTCTCTTTCTTTCCCCCCACTTCCTTCCTTCACTTATCCTCTCTTGTGTCTCTCATCCTCTTCCTGCATCCTCTTACCTCTTCCTCTTTTCTTGCTCCCCCTTTCCTCTACCCCCCCCCCCTTCCCGCACCCCCTTACAGCTCTTACCCCTTCTTTCAATATTTTATCAAATATAGATATAATGATATATACCAAAAATGCCAGTGTTTTTAGAGATAACTAAATATGTTATTGTTATTATTTTTATTATTATTATTATTATTATTATTATTATTATTATATTATTATTATTTTTATTATTTTAGTTAAGAAAATATATAATTATCCTTTTTTTTCCGTCTTTTGCTTGTACTTCTATTCCCCTCTTCCTCCTTCACTTAAGTTCTCCTTCACTCACCCCCCCTTCCTTCCTCTCCTCTCGTTTATACCTCACTTAATTTTCTCTCTCTCTCTCTCTCTCTCTCTCTCTCTCTCTCTCTCTCTCTCTCTCTCTCTCTCTCTCTTACACACACACACACACACACAAACTCCTCTCTCTCACACACACACACACACACACACACACACACACACACACACACACAGACTCCTACCTCATCTCTCTCTCTCTCTCTCTCTCTCTCTCTTCACACCCCAACTCATCAACACTTTACACTTCACTCTGATATGAAAGCAACTTGATATTTTCCAAGTTATATGAGACAGGTGATTAAAAATGAAAAGACCCTGCTATACCATTATTCATTAGTTCTGTATCATCATCATCATTATTATTATTATTATTATTATTATTATTATTATTTATATTTTCTTAAGTCTTTTAGTATTTCAGTTTTCTGTGTCTTTCGTTCTCATCACATCCTACATGCATATCCTCACATTTAAATTATCTCTCTCTCTCTCTCTCTCTCTCTCTCTCTCTCTCTCTCCTCTACTCTATTCATTCCTTCCTTCCTTCCTTCCTTCCTTCCTTCCTTCCTTCCTTTGTTTGGTCCTCTTCTGGTCCTCCTTTCTCTGCTCTTGTTTTCTTGCTTGCTTACTCCTACAATTTTTCCTCTTCTGATACAAACATCAATTGAGTGTGTGTGTGTGTGTGTGTGTGTGTGTGTGTGTGGAATGCAAGGATCCACCTGTATGTCTGTTTGTGTTTGGGTTGGTGTGTGTTCATTCCTTTATATTTCCCTCTATAGACCTCACAAAGTCTCAGATGCATGGGCTAGTAGGCGACACAGGGTTGAAACAGGTATGATGATGATGAGAGAGAGAAGAGGAGAGGAGGAGGAGGAGGAGGAGGAGGAGGAGGAGTAGATGAGGAGTAGATGAGGGTAGGCCATTATTAAGAGTAGGAGGAGGAACAGAAGAAAAAGAGGGAAGAGGAGTAATAGGAGGAGTAGTAGATGAGAGGAGGAACAGCAGGGGAGGAGACGAAGGAAGAGGAGAAACAGAAGGAGGAGGAGGAGATGAGAGGAGGAACAGCAGGAGAAAAGAAAGTAAATAGAGAAGGAGGTGGAGGAACAGAAGAATAAGGAGGGAGAAAAAAGAGGAGAGGAGGAGGAAGGACAGGAGAATAAGGAGTGAGAGGGAAGAGGAGAGGAGGAGGAAGGACAGGAGAATAAGGAATGAGAGAGAGAAGAGGAGAGGAGGAGGAGGGACAGGAGAATAAGGAATGAGAGAGAGAAGAGGAGAGGAGGAGGAGGGACAGGAGAATAAGGAGTGAAAGAGAGAAGAGGAGAGGAGGAGGAGGGACAGGAGAATAAGGAGTGAGAGAGAGAAGAGGAGAGGAGGAGGAGGGACAGGAGAATAAGGAGTGAGAGGAGAGGAGAGTGAAGGAAGGAGAGAGGAGAGGAGTGGAGAGTGAAGAGGAGAGGAGGATGAGGGACAGGAAAATAAGGAAAGGAGAGTGAAGGAGGGAGAGAGGAGAGGAGTGGAGAGTGAAGAGGAGAGGAGGATGAGGGACAGGAAAATAAGGAAAGGAGAGTGAAGGAGGGAGAGAGGAGAGGAGTGGAGAGTGAAGAGGAGAGGAGGATGAGGGACAGGAAAATAAGGAAAGGAGAGTGAAGGAGGGAGAGAGGAGAGGAGTAGAGAGTGAAGAGGAGAGGAGGATGAGGGACAGGAAAATAAGGAAAGGAGAGTGAAGGAGGGAGAGAGGAGAGGAGTGGAGAGTGAAGAGGAGAGGAGGATGAGGGACAGGAAAATAAGGAAAGGAGAGTGAAGGAGGGAGAGAGGAGAGGAGTGGAGAGTGAAGAGGAGAGGAGGATGAGGGAGAGGAGAGTGAAGGAGGGAGGGAGGGAGGGAGGGGATACAAGCAGACAACACAAGGTCAAGACAAAGATGATGGTGATGATGATGATGATGATGATGATGGGGTTGATGATGATGAAGGGAGGCTCAGTGTGACCTTCCCTCGGGGGTTGTAGAGGGAAGGAAGGTCAAGGAAGGTCATACGGCCAGGCAGGCAGGCAGGGAGTGAGTGTGTGGGGTGGACGCTGTTGTGGCTCGTGTGTGTGTGTGTGTGTGTGTGTGTGTGTGTGTGTGTGTGTTCGTTCATACCTACAGACAGTTTTTTATACACACACCACACCCATATTTTTTTGGTCTGTGTATAATTATTATTATTATTATTATTATTTTATATACCGTATTTATTTTTCTTGCGAGATAGAAAAGCTCGGAGGGTGTTTTTGTTTTGCTGTGTTCATTCCGTTGGTGAATAAAGCGTCTGTCTGTTGAAAGAAGGAAGGAAAAGGAAAGCTAAATATACAGATAGATAAATTGATACATTAATAATATTGTAATATAATTTTAACATTTTGGAATGAGAGGTTTGTCATGGAATTATTTACTACAACTGAATGGCTTAAGTTCTAGCAGGTAGGATATTTAAGGACCCACGTGATGTAGTCAGAAAATTGGAGGCTAGTGAGTAATTCAAACTTTGCCATAAAACACCACCTACATTGAAGGAGGTTGTTTCGTGGCATAGTCAGGAGGAATCAGAAGCCACCAGGTCTCATAGACGTTCATAGGGTCCTTAATTAAGTCGACGTACGTAACAGACAAACAAACAGACAACTAAAGAAACAAACCAAACCAAAAGCATAATCAACCTCTTGGCGAAGGTAACAAACCAATACAAAGGAAATGTCTACGGCCCGAACAGAGTAGGAGGAGAAATTCTGTAACCATCTTGAATGATTGACTGAGTGAGTGATTGGTTGTGGTTTCTCCTTTCCACTGCTGAAGAATATAGCTTCACATTTCTCCCCTTACCAAGTCTTTTAACTATCAAACCTTTTCGTATATATAGTTAAAAAAAACCTATTACATGTCTCTTCGTTTCATATAAATTATAGAAAGGTATTTTCGTTTGTAATATTGTTTTATAAATAATATTAGGGAGAATTTTTTATTTTTTATTTTTTGTGTGTTTATTATCCTCTTTTTTTAAGGCAGAGAACGTGATATGCAGGAGGGTAAGTTTGTTTTCCTTCTCTTCCTCCTCCTTCACTTTTGTTTATGAGTCTCTCCTTCCTTGTTTTTTAATCTTCAGCAATTTTTCCTCCAACGTGTATGTTAATAATAAACATATACCGGTGATAACTGAGGCTTTTCTTTATTTCCACCTTTTACCGGGATGCCTTTTAACCACCTCTGTCTGTAAACAATTCCCACTTCAAGAATATTTTTTCATTCTTGTTTGTAGGCGGGAATAATTTTTTTTTGTTTTCGTCATATATATCTCTTTCATTTCATTTTTTTCTGTGTGCATGCAAAATTAACCACCGTCCACTCTGCAGCATTTGTTTTGACTGTCTGAGGCTATATTATTCTGTGCTTGCATTATTTCCTGCATAGTTATTCATCTATACTGTTCATATATTCATAACTATTCATTTTTATACTTAAACTATTTACATTGACGAATCACTACAATTTACACTATATATTCTAATCATTTTTTCTCTACATTTACCTTATCATTTTTATACTTAAACTATTTACACTGACGAATCACTACAATTTACAGTATATATATATATATTCTAATAATTTGTTCTACATTTTTTTTACCTTATCTAGAGTGTGCTGTATTTTATAACACCTAACGATACACAGTTATAGATGTCTGGTGCACAAGAATATATACAGATATACACACTATTTCTCTGATACTCACTTCCTTATTGCCCCCATCACTCTGCTGGCTTATCAGTAACATATGTCGGGTACAAGGATGTGATGGTTGGGGTATACTTCCTTATGTCCTGGTAACCATCTCACTTTACCTCATCTCACTTCACCTCACCTTACTTAATCTCATCTATCTTCACTGTACCTCATATCACTTTATTTCACCTTTCTTAATCTCATCTCTCTTCACTTTATTTCACCTTTCTTAATCTCATCTCTCTTCACTTTATTTCACCTTACTTAATCTCATCTCTCTTCACCTCACTTCACTCCACATCTCTTAACCTCATATCACTTTATTTCTCCTTACTTAATCTCATCTCTCTTCACTTCACTTCACTTTACCTCATATCACTTTATTTCACCTTAATCTCATCTCTCTTCACCTCACTTCACTTCACATCACTTTCCCTCACCTTACTACCTTTACTCAACCTCACCTTAATCTCATCTCTCTTCACCTCACCTCACTTCACTCCACATCACTTTACCTCATCTCTCTTCACCTCACCTCACTTCACCTCACCTCACATCACTTTAACTCATCTCATTCCACATCACTATACCTCATATCACTTCACTTCACCTCACCTTACACAGGGCAACTAGTTCATCCATCGTGTTTTTTTCACTGTAGTTTATCATTATATGTAACATGTGCATTTAGTAATATTGTTTTCTTTTTAACCTTCAATATTTGTTCACCTTTAGTCACCCTAATTATTGTCCCTTCATCCATCATGTTTTTTCCCTCTACTGTATAATTATAATAATGTGTATTTGTATGTTCCCCCTCACACTCACTCATTCATCCACGTCGGGAAGGAGGAAGAACCATCAACCTTACCTACTGTAAATTACCAGATATTATGTGTCCTCCTGAGAACAACAGTGGCCTAACAAACAACCTGATGACAAAACTATGGCATCTATCTATATTCGACACCCAAGGACTTAAATGATTCAGAAAATGTCAATAGTGGCTTGAACAAATAACCAAATAACGAAAATATGCCATAACATAATTATATTCCTAATCCAGACCCAAGCATAAATAATAATAATAATAATAATAATAATGATGATAATAATAATGTCCAAGATGTTAGTCCCTGTAAGTAGCCAATTAAGTTATTAGTGTTGGTAACCCAAACATTACTTAGGCCTTCCAAAATGACCACCAAAGATTCAAAGACCAGTGTGACGGATATGAGGTATAGGGTAACGTTAACCTTATGCCTTCCACTCTATCTAACTATAAGTGAAAACCTTAATTGTGATGTATAAGGTTGTCTGATGGGAACTGTAAGAGGTAATTGGGTGTTCGTTTCATGGGTTAATTTAGCTAAGATAGTTTTCAATCTTTCCATGTCAAGAAAATATTAGTCCGGTTATAGTCATAATTATTGCCTTAGTTGCTTGCCCTCAGAAAATAGTAAGATATTATCATTGTCTATACTTCATTATAAGGATAGTGTGAGTCTCCCTATAGGATGGTTGGTTGATAAGTCACTCTTGTTGTGAAGGTCTCAATTATGAAGTATAGTAGTATCCTGGTGTGAGTCAATAACAAGTACAGTAACACTACCTTCACCTTGAATATTAAACATAAGGAGTTCCTCAAGGGTCTTATTTGTTACTCAGGTGTTGTCGGTCACCGGGAGAGATAAGACGTGTATATTGCTTTATGAATATTAATGTCATCATATCCTAGTATATATATATATATATATATATATATATATATATATATATATATATATATATATATATATATATATATATATATTTATATATATATATATATATATATATATATATATATATATATATATATATATATATATATATATATATATATGTGTGTGTGTGTGTGTGTGTGTGTGTGTAATTATGAAGTACATCCTTGTATCATCACTTTACTGTGAAGTCAGTACTCCCTGGTTGCATGGCTGGTTGGCTGGACGTGTGAGGAATTAACCTGGAGTTCCTAGAAATATAAGACAGATTTGTCCACACAGAGTAACGGAAATAAGTGTGTGTGTGTGTGTGTGTGTTTAAGTTGAAAATCCAGAGAAGCTTCTTGCATGCACAATAAGGACACGAACCAAACTACTTGAACGTGACCCTCAATTGACGACATTTACAGCATCTTAAATGTATTCCGAGAAAACTAGATACCAACTGAGTTTTATACAATAATATCATCGCTACATGAAAAGAGTTTATACGTCTATATCCCTAAGTTTTCAGTGAATGAATGACCTAACTATATAATTTCATTGTGCTATATATTATGGGGGTATCAAATATCTACAGTAGGTTGTGAATGGGGTTAAGAAAAGATAATTTATATGTATCACGGTTAACACAAAACGAAAAATACACACACAGACACTCTCTCTCTCTCTCTCTCTCTCTCTCTCTCTCTCTCTCTCTCTCTCTCTCTCTCTCTCTCTCTCTCTCTCTCTCTCTCTCTCTCTCTCTCTCTCTCTCTCTCTCTCTCTCTCTCTCTCTCTCCTACACTATCACTTCCCATCTCAGTCTTGTCCCCCTCCCTCTCTCTTCCTTCCCCACTTCCTTTCTCACCACAAAGCAACCCCCCCCCCCCCCTCTCTCTCTCTCTCTCTCTCTCTCTCTCTCTCTCTCTCTCTCTCTCTCTCTCTCTCTCTCTCTCTCTCTCTCTCTCATCATGTACTCACTTTCTCTACTCTCCCTTACCTCCCCTCTTCTTCATCATTATTATCATCATCTCTCCTCCCTCACCCACTCATCACCACATCACTCTCTCTTTCCCTCCCAACCTCACCACTCTTTCTGAATGCTTAGCTCATCACCAGCATTCTTCAACACACACACACACACACACACACACACACACACACACACACACACACACACACACACACACACACCTTCCCTTCCACCACTATCCTTCAAGCATCCAGCAAGCAAGCAAGCAAGCAAACATCCTTAGCTAAACCTACTCTACCTTACCCTACCCTAACCCTACCCTTACCTTGTTCTACCGGTCTGGCAAGCAAGCAAGCAGTCAGTCAGGCAGGCAGGCAGTCAGGCGGGCAGGCAGAGAGAGATGTGGCAGCGTTGCAGACTCCTCACAGCAGCTGTGTGTGAGCCAGGGAGATGCAAGCAATTCAAGCACTAGTCAACCTCACTCTATCTCACTCGCTATTTCTTCTTCACTCTTCAACCTCACTCGCTTTTCCTTCTCCACTCTTACTCTATCTCCCTCGTTTCTCTCTCTCTCTCTCTCTCTCTCTCTCTCTCTCTCTCTCTCTCTCTCTCTCTCTCTCTCTCTTCCTTTTAGATGTTAACACCTTTAATTATCTACTTTCTTTTACCTTACCTTCATCTTGCTAATTATATCACATTTATATAAATAAATAAATAAATAAATAAAGATTATATTGATAGTTTGGAGATATATATATATTTTTTTCGATTTCCTGCAAGTGAGTGATCAGAAAATGTTAACTGTACAATACTCAAGCTAAGATGGGCTTATTATATTCACGTGTAAACATATATAAACGTACATACATACATACATAGGCTACATACATTCAACATGATAAAATTGAGAGAGAGAGAGAGAGAGAGAGAGAGAGAGAGAGAGAGAGAGAGAGACCTTAACACAAGAAGAATATGATAAAATTGTGTGTGAGAGAGAGAGAGAGAGAGAGAGAGAGAGAGAGAGAGAGAGAGAGAGAGAGAGAGAGAGAGACCCTAACATAAGAACATGATAAAATTGAGAGAGAGAGAGAGAGAGAGAGAGAGAGAGAGAGAGAGAGAGAGAGACCCCCTAACACAGCAGCAAAGAATGATGCAAGCAATTCAACAAGTAGCTTCAATAACACTAGGCTGCCATGGCTCTCACTCACTGCATGTGCTTGTACTGATCATATTTGCTTTACTCTATCACATTTTTATTTATTTATTTTTCAGTATGTCTCTTCCTTATGTTATATATATAGACTACCGACCGATACCCTCAAAGTGTGTGTATAAAAAAAAAGCAATCTGTCTTTTCTAGGTGCAGTCACGAGCTTTATAACTAATAAGTATTTCAGGTGTGTTTGCTGCGAATACCTATAGAGACATGTGCAGTAAATAAATGCACAATAAGATCTCCAATATTGGAATGACTTGGTTGGTGAGTTGGTGGACTGTTCAAAGCTTCAACCAACTTATTAGTGCTAGTGACTGTACTTTATAGTTTTTCCTTCCTTCTGGGCACAAGGAGTTGGAAGGAATTAGTAACCTTGCAATATATAAAAAATGCTAAAATATCTATATAAAAAAAATTACACAAAACTACAATTACATCTACATCTATCAGTAATTATTTGTCGGGCATATGTATGTATGTAAGTTACCCCCGTCATAAATATACTTGGTTTTAAGGTTCAGATTAACAGGACTTGACCCACTTATTAACTCCTAATGTCAAATAATTATAAA